>WSYQ01000298.1:0-12601 GCA_011426435.1 Lysiphlebus fabarum | reverse complement strand
TATCAATAGCTGACAAAATTTACAACAATTAATATGCATAAATAAAGAAAAACCAATTTTTTTTAAGGTATTTAAAACCGGGTTAATGTTTTTCAAATTAAAAAAAAAAAATTAAAAAAAAAAAACTAGCGACTTAACTGATATGACTTCTTAAAAAAATTGGTTTTTCTTTATTTATGCATATAATTTGTTGTAATTTTTGTCAGCTTTTTAATGATATAAAAATAATAATTTTAAAAAAATTATTACTAATAAATAATTAACAATATTTGCCTCACGGAGAGATTTAGCCAAACGCTACGGGAACAAGGGGCTCGCGCGCAATCGGTGGTTGCGACGCCTATGGGCAGAAAGTCGCTACCCCGAGATCGCTAGCTTCAGCGCACTCATTTTAACATACAATCGAATGAATAGCCCGGTATTGTATAATAATGTATTGGATCTAAACCATAATTTGACATACAGTTTTTACGAAAATTTTCAAAAACATCAGCCAATAAAAGCACATCAGCTCGCAAATAGATATCACTATATTCACCTAATGTCTTAATTTTAAATGTATCCCACACTTTTATTGCATGTTCATAATCATCATCTGAAATATTTTCATTACTTAACTTGGAAAAAAATTTCTCTTTAGATGGTAATGATGTATCATTCAATTTCTCGAAAGAATCTGTAGATTCATAAGGATAAGAGCCTTTTCGTTTAAGTAACTGAAATTCTTCTTCGCTATTACAATATTTTCGAGTTATTTTTTTATCAGAATCATCTAAGTATGATGCAAGTTTGTCAAGACTACTAGGCATAATTTTAAATGAGTCAAGAAATCTTAAATGTATACGAGTACTTTCGGAAGCATTTGGTTTTTTATATCTATCTTCTTTAGTGAATGATACATATTTTTCTTTATTAATTGGTAAAAGTTTAATTGAACCTTCAAACTGATTAGCTAATGATTTAATAATAAAAAAACTATCAAAACCACTCAAATTATGAAAAAAAATTGGTGTTACATGACTATATTGATATTGTAAATTACAGTTTGAGTGTGCTGAGCCTCGAATGCGACCAGTAATATGACAATGATCTCTCGTTATTAAATCTTTATTTAACAATGGTTTTTCACATATATGACATATTTTAGATGAACGAAGATTCATTTCTTTTTGAAAAGTTAATTTTTCCATCGGAACAGGATTATTTAAAATATCATTCACTTGTTTTGTTATCATTTTAAGTTCATTAACAAACCACTCTATACATTTTTCACTACGATTAAATGCAAATTTAGATATTGAATTATCATATGTACAATGTAAATAATATCCAACACTATATGGTATATGTAAATCTTTTTCATTAGCTTCTGGTTGAAGTATACATTCTAAGTCAGCATAGATTGAGAATGGTGCTGGTTCTTTAAATTTATAATTTTTAAATTTTAAAATATCATCTTCTTGATCAGGCATTATCATTCTAGCAGTGTTTTGGTTTAAACAATCATCAGAATTATTTTCATAAGATTTTTGAGTTTTGAAATGACATAAACATCGATCACACAACCATAATTTATGTCCATTTTTGGATACTTGTGAACTTACTAATCTGGATAAATTACGAATCCAAGCAAAATGAAACACTGCTTGAAATTTTTCTTTACGTTATACAACACAAGGACCCATACCCACGTGTATATACTAAATGTGTAACCTGATATTTCTAGAGTTCACATGTGAGGGTCATATTATACAAGTGGTTTATTTTTTTTTCATCATTTATTTTTTATTAACAAACAATTTCTAACTCAAGTAAAGGAAACCTTCTACCTTCTTTATATTATCCTAGTACGAGAACGCAGTTTTATTTTTTATTTATTCATAATAATTGTTGTTCGAATATTTCTATGGTCTATGGTCGACTTCATTTAACATAATAAATTACTTTTTATATGTTCGAAATAATAAAAAAAATTTTTAAAAGTTTGAATATTGAATTTTTCTATTTTTTTTTTAAATAAACAAAATTAATATAGATTTATGATCTGAAAAAAAAAAATAGATATTTTTTATTAGGATTGACAAAGAAACAAATTTCAAAAAAACGTATAATCATTATGCACAGCATATATAAGAGTCTAATGCACAATGTTTATATAAGAAGTAATAAAAAAATAAAACTGAAAAATAAAAAAATCAATTTTATTTTTCTATGACCCTCATAAAATTAAATCTTAAAAAAAAATAGTAAAGTTGACTTCTTTTATTTTATATATATTAAATGTATATAAATAAAAAATAAATTTTGGTAACACTACAGTAAATAATATATACGTCATACAAAACATGGTCTACTGGGCTCTGTGTTACGCATAAGCATGTATATACATGAGAAAGAAAATATATTTCTATTAGAATTGACAAAGAGACAAATTTTCTTAAAAGAATAATTATTATGCATAGCATATAGAGTCTAGTGCACTTGTTTATTGAGGAAATAATAAAAATTTGACCTCTGCCCTAGCAGCAAGCAGTGCTAGACAGAGAAACAACTGAAAAATAAAAAAGTCAATTTTTTTTTTATGACCCATAAAATTAAATCATAGAAAAAAAAATGAAAAACAATAAAGTTGACTTTTTTATTTTATATATTTAAAATATATATGAGGACCTACAACTAAATTCTTTGTTAAAATAAAAAAATAAAAAAATAAATTTTGGTAACACTATAGTATATAGTATATAGTATATATATACGTTATACTACACGTAGCTGCTGGGCCCTGTGTTACGCGTATGCATGTTTATACTCAACGTGTAATTATAGCTCTATATATTTTGTTTGGGAATTATAAGCTTAAACCACCGAAAACAATGAGCATGGCACACAGACACCGTTTAAGTTGTAAAATAACCGACACACATATACGAACACACACAACAAAGTTTTATAGGACCCAAGTTTAGTCTAAAAAAGGCCACTGAGCACTTAGTTATATAAAGCCTACACAGTTCACTGAGAAAATGTATATCAGAGCACATTAGAACACATTTAATTGATTATATTTAATTAGATAAACACAAAATATTACAAAAACATTATTTATTAGAAGAGCGTTAAATTAAAAGTAGTATAATTTTGTTAACTATTCAAAATAAGACATTCTCAAGACTGGTCTGTAGTTAAGTGAATTAATAGAATTGACTTAACCAGACTCTATTGTGCACCAAATAAAACATCTTCGTGTAAATAAACCAATACAATTAAGTAAGTGTAAAATTAGTTAAGTGTAAAATTAGTTAAGTGATTAATAATAAATAATAACATTTATTTCATATTAAAGTGTGTAATTATTAAAGTTGAAAGACGCCTTAACTATCACCAAGATTATCCCTAAATTAAAACTACAAAACATCATTTATTCAACAATATTTAAATAATAAAAAAATTTATGATTTGAGAAAAAAAATATTTTTTTTATTTCAATAAAAAATAGAAAAAAAAAAAAAAAAAATATCTTTTCATTAGGATTGATAAAGAAGCAAATTATTAAAACGAATAATCATTATGCACAGCATATATAAGAGTCTAATTTTTTTATGACCCGAAAAACCAAATCTTAGAAAAACAAAAAAAATAGAAAATAATAAAGTTGACTTTTTTTTATTTTATATATTTTGAATATATAAGGACCCACAATTGAATTCTTTGTTAAAATAAAAAAATAAATTTTGGTAACACTATAGTATATATATATATACTATATATAATATATATACGTTATACAACACGTGATCTGCTAGGCCCTGTGTTACCCATACGCATGTATATATATATATACTAGCTGACCCGGCAAACGTTGTTTTGCCATACATATACATATATGCCAGCCACGAAATAATTGCATTTAACGAAAGTAGGGAATACCCGAGTGGAAATTGAAATCAAGTCTTGATCAAGACTTGATCAAGCAGCTTGATTTCAAATCCATTCTTTGGAAATTTTAATTTTTTTTTTTGTGTACAACTTTTCTGTTAACTCATAGAAGATAGAGATAGAAAGAGAGAGTAAGTGAGTAAGGAAGAGATGTATATGATTTTTTGTTTTTCGGACGCGCACTTAACGGGATTCGAACCGGCGAAGTATAGATTGGTAATCGTTCAGGGGACGCTTTAGACGACTCGGCCACGAAGGAGAACGCTGATTGCTGTAGTTCTTAAAAGTTTATTTTCATCCTACTGTTGCAATATGAATAAGAGCACGTTCAGTTTTCTTTTCATTAAATATTTACTCCTTCATTTAAAAAAAAATAATAAAAAGCATGTGAAATTATTAATTAATAATTTATTGAATGAATTAATTAATAGATAAATTAATAAGTAAATAAATAAAGAAAATAATTAGATGAATAAATTAATCGATAAATTAAGAGGTAAAAATTTAAATAAATAAATAAATAAATTATTTAATGAATTAATAAATAAATTATGACATAAATAAATTAATTGATAAATTAATAAGTTAATAAATAAATAAACATTCATTGATCAAGACGGCTGTAATCAAGATGTGTTAAGGCTATCTTGATCCATTCTTGATCAAGACGGCCTTAATCAAGATGTGTTAAGGCTATCTTGATCCATTCTTGATCAAGACGGCCTTAATCAAGATGTGTTAAGGCTATCTTGATCCATTCTTGATCAAGACAGCCTTAATCAAGATGTGTTAAGGCTATCTTGATCCATTCTTGATCAAGACGGCCTTAATCAAGATGTGTTAAGGCTATCTTGATCCATTCTTGATCAAGACGGCCTTAATCAAGATGTGTTAAGGCTATCTTGATCCATTCTTGATCAAGACAGCCTTAATCAAGATGTGTTAAGGCTATCTTGATCCATTCTTGATCAAGACGGCCTTAATCAAGATGTGTTAAGGCTATCTTGATCCATTCTTGATCAAGACAGCCTTAATCAAGATGTGTTAAGGCTATCTTGATCCATTCTTGATCAAGACGGCCTTAATCAAGATGTGTTAAGGCTATCTTGATCCATTCTTGATCAAGACGGCCTTAATCAAGATGTGTTAAGGCTATCTTGATCCATTCTTGATCAAGACAGCCTTAATCAAGATGTGTTAAGGCTATCTTGATCCATTCTTGATCAAGAAGGCCTTAATGAAGATGTGTTAAGGCTATCTTGATCCATTCTTGATCAAGACAGCCTTAATCAAGATGTGTTAAGGCTATCTTGATCCATTCTTGATCAGGACGGCCTTAATCAAGCATCTTGATCAAATCTTGATCAAAACTTGATGAGGTTTCCTGAGTTAAGGCAAACTTGATCAAATCTTGATGAAGAGTGGCATCAAATCAAGCTAGCCTTAACAGATTTCCACTCGGGTAGCGGGATAAGAAATTAAACGTGTAAAATTCTCCGAATAATTAAACGATGAACATTTATTCTCTTAGCTACCAAATATTAAAATATATCTATTATAAATTTTAGATATGGGGTAAAATAACTAAAATGCTAAGATCTTTTCCCTCGACTTCTCAGAATTATACTTTCAATCTTTTTTCTAGTTCATCGAGATAAAATGAGGATCCTGAATTTTTTTTTAGAAGTTACCACCCCTTCTTTGAGGGTGTTTCCAGCCCGTTTATTTCTAAATATGACCTACCCACTTACCTACCTTTTTTGTAAATAATTTTTTTTTCTAAAATACTTTTCTCATGACAATCAACATTATTATATTAAGGATATTCTTAAAATTATAAAGTTTTTAAAACTCTAAAATGAAAATCTACGCAAATTATCAAGACATTTTTCATTTCGATTTTTTGATTTTGGATATAAATCGATGATAAAATTCCGAAAATTTTCAAAATTTTCACGAATTTGAATATTAAAAAAGTCGTAGCTCACTTTTTAATTAATAACATATTATTGGCTGTCATGACATGAATTTTTTCAGAAAAAAAAGCGGTGGAAACACCCTCAAGCAATAGTTGGAAAATTCCAGAGAATATTTAGGATCTTCATTTTATCTCAGTGAATTCAAAAATGGATACAAAGTTTAATTCCAGTGAGGTTGCCTCCGAAAGATAGAGGAATATTTACGTTTAGAGGGCCTGTATACTCCAATTCGTTGCGGGAAAGACGAAATTTTTTAAAAGTCAATATTGAATATATTGAAAGTCATGGTCAAAAAAAAAAATTTTAATTTTTTATATCGTGTTCGTCTTGCCGAAGACTACAATTTAAAGATTTTTTAGTGGCAAATGAACTTTCTAAAAATAGAAATGTAAGGTATTTTAGCTTGTAGTCTTATCCTCGCGTATAAAAGTTGTCATCTTTGACATTTATTATCTCAAAAAAACAACGTCAGAATTGGAAGTATAGATATTTATTTCATTCAAAAAATACCCAAAAAAAAAAATTAAGTGACATTCAATTATCCGGAAGCAACCTTAAGGGAGTATCTCCGTTGAATAGTCCATTCACCGATTTCCCAATATTTTGAGAGACAAATCTCGAAATTCCCCTGCATCTAATGATTCTAATTTTGTAATTATGTCCCATCTAGTTTTAGAGATAATAAGTTTTAAGCACGTAAACTTTTCGAACGATTTAACATGGCATGTGTAAGAATTTTTATTCAATATTTTTTTTTCTTGTATATTTTTTATTCTAACAAAAAAACTGAGTTTACCGATTTGATAACAAATTAGTATGATAAAATTGATATTGTCTAGATAATTTTGGAAAAAAATTATATTCTTGTCCCATCGCAGTTCGGAGATATTGTTGATTAAAGTTTATGAAATTCATTAATATTTGATATAAACGTGAGGCCGAGTGTATCCGAATGTCATTGATGCGTCGCACGCCGCTCTATACTTGTATATACAGATCACACACATGCAGATATATATTCCGTATTTTTATTGGTATACGACTTGGCCGTGGTTGGCTGAAATTTGTACATTATCAAGCAAAAATTTCGGGCTCCAACATAGACTTTTTGTTTTAATTCTTACAGTGCTGTGACCTAAACTTTTTATTTCTATTTGCGTGGAGATACTCCTTTTATACAGTTTAATATATTTTTTTTTGGTCTTTTGGGCTTATCATTTTTTTTTATTCAACGAAATGTGGGTGAAAATGGTCATGAATTTTTTTCTTTATGTGGGCCTTATTTGAATTATTATGACTAATTTCTCGGTCATATACTAATTTTTTTATTGAAGAAATAGTGATATTTAATTTTAAATTTTCTGGCTCTGTTTGAATTACTTTGTAAATGAACGACAAAACTTAAGATGTAAATAATTTTGAATTATAATTATTCTCAAATAGTATTTAAAAAAAAAGTAATAATAATTCATCATACCAATTCTTCCAAAACACAATTTTTAAAATTTGAAAGCGTTTTATTACGATATAAAATATTCCTACAAAACACTATAGGTTTGACGTAGCACTTGACTTAACTTATTTCATTTTATCAACTTTTCAATTTGACAAAATTGAATAATTAATATTTACAAAGAAAAATAAATATTCACATCATTATTATACTGAAATATCTGCAGTAAATGTAAAAAAAATATACATGTATACAGTCAACATATGATTTGAGCGAATTTGTATATTATATAAATATTTATACATATAAAAATACGCATGGAATCACAATAAACTATTATATAGATTCTATTGGAGTTTTTTTGGAGATTTTTGGCGTGAAGTTAATTTTCTTTGGGAGTTGATGGTTTAATTAATATTAATTAATTAAGATTTAGGGGCACAGGCAGCCTGGATTTTGTTAATTTTCAATTTTTTCAAGTTATTTTTTTTTTAATTAATAGATAATTCTTTGAAGAATTATAAAATTATAAAATGCAAAAAAATTTCATTGGGAATTCTTTAATTAATTATTAAAAAATATTACAATTTTTTAATTGTTGCTATGCGCTGATCAATCATTTCGGTCGATTGCGCATTCTTATACTTCCTAACCCTAGCATGTATGTGTAGACGTGTATATGTGTAACAGCTTTATTTTTATAATTACTCTTAAAAAAACGTATTTACCTATTATTTAAATTGAAAAAAGTATTCGAACCTATATTTTTTATTATATAATTTAGTCTTCAAAATCAGGAAAAACAATTACATATTTGATTATAAACACATTTTTACACATCCATGCTAGGGTTTAGAAGTATAGGAATGCGCAATTGACCGAAATGATTGATCAGCGTATAGCAACAATTTAAAAATTATAATAATTTTTAATAATTAATTGAAGAACTCCCAATGAAATTTTTTTGCATTTTATAATTCTCCAAAGAATTATCTATCTATTTAAAAAAAAATAACTTGAAAAAGTTGAAAATTGAAAAAATCCAGGCTGCCTGCGCCCCTAAATCTTAATTAGTTAATATTAATTAAACCATCAACTCCCAAAGAAAATTAACTTCACTCCAATATTCTCCAAAAAAATTCCAATAGAATCCATATAATAGTTTATTTTGATTTGATCAACCTTAGGCGAATTAGATGCAAATATTATATGTATATATTATTCGTATCACTATTTGGATGAAAACTGCATTACCGACCATCGTATGTATTTATGAATAAAGTATAGATGGTGTATAGTAGGGTTTCCATTTTTTCCCTTAAGGGTGAACCACCCTTATAAATTAGAGGGTTGAAAAATAGATAACTTCATTCTCTCAGCCCTAGAGAATGCCTATGCAAAATTTCAAGGAAATCGGTCAAGCGGTCTCGGAGGAGTTAGGTGACTAACACCGTGACACGAGATTTTTATATATTAGATATGTGCTTAACTTGATATTTTAGGTTCACGTGTCAGGGTCATCCAAACAAAGTGGTTTTTTTTATTTTATTTCTTTAAAAACTATTTTTTTATTACTAATTCATAAATTATTTAAACAATAAATTTTATGATATAAACGAAAAAAATTTTTAATGACCAACATCCTGTTTACACATCATATACCAACCCGACCCCCCATCTCCATACTCGCAATCCAACATCCCCCCATCTTAGCTACAACCCCCCAATCTCAATACCCCTCTTACCTCACTTACATCTCTCCTACACATCACATTTACTACCCCTAAAACATCCCTTAACTTTTTTTTTTTTTTTTACAACCCTCAATTAATTCATCAATTAAGGGTTGATGGAGAATCGGCCCTGTTTCCCTACTTATATACCGACGGGAAGTTATGAAATCGAAGACATTGAAAAATATTTATGAACTATGGTATCCATAAGTATTAAACCGAATAATAGTAAATTGTGTTGTGAAATTGAGTGTAACGGTCGAATAAATTTTATTCCGGAAGATTCTATTGGAAGATTACTTGGATTTTCAGCTCCAATTTAAGAACCTAATATGATTCATAAATCTGATATACCAGTGACAATATTAAAAGTTAATGCTCTACGTATTGAATGTAATATAACGACAGGTGCATATTTGAATAATCAACAAGTTCACACTATTCATGAATTTTTTCCTGTAGTTCCACCAGGTTATAAGATCATAGAAGTGCCTTCACATGTCATTTATCTACCAGTCACTGTTCAAGCAATGCATAATCTCCAGTTGAAAATTGTTGATCAAGACGGAGAATTAATCAACTTTAGAGGAGAAGTTATAACAATAAGATTACATGTTAAAAGTATAAAATATTGGGTATTGTCTTTCAAAGGAAAATAATTGGAAGCAGTTATATAACGAAGCCAAAATGCCAAAAACCCATCAGTCATCATCGAACACTTCGAGTGCTAACACGTCAAAACATTCAATTTCTGAAGAGTCTCGGTCTCAAACTACGTCAAAAAAAATAAAAATACATTTGTGTTGTCTTTTTTGTTTTATACCATGGAAGAGATCTTAAATATACAAAATTCTATCGTCTTTGATGGATCAGTGGCTCATTATGAACTTCATGCACATCAACCATATGGAGCTCCATCTTTTAATAATAATAATGAAATAAGAATAGTAATTCAACATCAAGATTTGTGTATTTTACTATCTAAAAGTACACTACATATTTCTGGAAAATTTACAAAAGATGATGGAACTCCAATTGCTGCAATTACTAGTTTAGTAAAAATGGCTATTACACATTTATTCGAGGAAATACGTTATGAAATTAATGCAGTTGAAATCGATCGTAGTAAGAATGTTGGGCTTACAACTCTCATGAAAGGTTATGTATCACTTACTCCTAATCAGAAAGCATTATTAGAAAATTCAGGCTGGACAGATTCTGCTATAATTAATGCTGATGGATACTTTGATGTATCAATACCATTGAGTTTACTACTTGGTTTTGCTGAAGATTATCGTGAAGTGATTATTGATGCAAAGCATGAACTCATTCTCACAAGATGAAATACTGACACGAATTCTTATAAAAAAGCAGCAGCTGATACGGCAAAATTTACTATTCAAAAATTAGAATGGGTTGTACCATACATACGAGTCTCAGATAAGGAGAAGATTCAACTATTAAATTATATTTCAAAAGATCCAGCTATTTCACTGAGTTTTCGTTCATGGGAAATGTATGATTACCCTTTACTTCCTACAACTACAAAACATGTATGGAGTGTAAAAACATCAACACAACTCGAAAAACCAAGATATGTGATTATAGGATTTCAAACTGCACGTAAAAATAATGCTGAAAAAAATGCTACTCATTTCGATCATTGCAATTCACGAGATTTAAAATTATTTTTGAATTCACAATCCTATCCATACGGAAATTTGAATCTTGATATAACCAAAAATCGATTTGCTCTGCTTTATGATATGTTTACAAATTTTCAATCATTATCATTCTATGGAAAAGATTCAGAACCATTATTAACTAAAAAGAATTTTTGGAAGAAGCACCACTCATTGTTATAGACTGCTCTAAACAAAATGAATTTCTAAAAAGTGGACCTGTAGATGTACGTTTAGAAATTAAGTCAGTTCAACAGTTTCCTGCCACTACATCGGCTTATTGTTTAATAATACATGACCGTATCGTAGAGTACAAACCAATAAGTGGGTCAGTTCGAAAATTGATATAAATTGAAGTTGAAATTGAAAAAAGTTATCATTCATCGTTTATCTTTTGAAGAGACAACAGCAATCATAAAATGTTTAAAAAAAAAACAAATAAAAAAAATTTCAGAAAAAACTTTTTTATTGAATGAAGAAAAAGAAAAAAAATTCAACGAACCAAAATCAACTTGCGAATTCAACGATTAAGTAAAATTATTAATCCAATATTGTTAAAAAAATATCAACAAATTGTAAATAATATGAAATAATAAAGAATTTTTTTTTTTTCTTCAAATCATAAGCTTTTCAAATTTATTGTATACCTCTCTGCAGAATTCTTAAACATATAGTTTAGGTTAAGAAATGTTAGACATTTTGTTTTTTTAATCATTTTATTTTAATAATTCGTATATATTGTTTTATTAAAAAAAAAAAAAATTTTACATCACCATCTGCCCAAAATAATCCATAACAATTTCTTGTCGACCAATTATTAATCTTTTGATAATTTGGTGGTATATCATTCTATAGTATAAGTGATTGAAGTAGTATATGATTTATTGTATCACTACGCAGAGTAATATTTGCAAATTCTTTTAGAACAAACTGATCAGGTAATTGAAAACCTCGAATATCAACGATCATTGCCATTTTCTATGCAATAATATGAAAGATTATAAAAAACACTTTCTTCAATGTTACAAGCGCAAAATATTTTAATAGACTAATATTCCAAGACGAAAAATTCATATTTTTATAGGACATGCCCCCCCAATTTGCTTATAACTAATTAAAAAATATTTATTCTAGAATATTCTGGAAAATATTTCCATATAGAACAAAAAAATATTCCATAGAGAACGTTCTAGAAGTTGTTTTCAAAAATTACGACGTTATTTCTCAATGATGAATATAGAATTACATTTAAATAAACAAAATATTCCTTATCGCTTCCGGTCATTCTCAGAATATTGAAACCAAATACCTATGACGCATCTATGTCGTCATAGAAGCTTCGAGAAACGTCTACAACATTTGTAGAAACTTCTAGACGCATCTCGAATGTTCTAGAAACTTCGAGATTTCTACCCCCTGCCCTCTTGATCAAGCTTCACCCCCTCACCGTGGCCTTAAACTGGCTCTATATAACTACTTTTTTGATAAACTAATTTATCTAAGATTTTCTGAATTAGAAATTTCAAAGACATACATGTATGATTTTCATTATAACTTTGATAAACCAAAATATGGAGATAAAGTTAAGTATTTATATGGTGATACTGATTCTGCTGTTTATCATATATTTTGTAATAATCCATATGATTTAATACGGGATAATCCTGATAAATTTGACACATCTGATTATCCTGAAAATAATCGATATGGAATTTCATTGAAAAACAAAAAAGTTATTGGTATCATGAAAGATGAGAACAATGAAAAAATAATAAAAGAATTCATTAGTTTACGAAGTAAATTATACTCTTATATATA
>WSYQ01000297.1:0-22120 GCA_011426435.1 Lysiphlebus fabarum | reverse complement strand
CAAGAAAATTTTATAAAGAAAAATTAAACTTTGGGCTAAAAGTATAGCTCAAGTAAATAAATAATAATTTAAAAAAAAAAAAATTTAACAAAATTAAAATTATAATTACAATTAATTTGATAACACAATTTATTAATTAATTTATTTATTTATTAATAAATATATTTTTTTTTAATTAAAATTTATTCTATTAATTAATTTTCTTTTTGAATTATTTTAAATAAATTTTTAATAACAAAAAATTCAATTTATTTTGCATACAAATGACATGAAAAATTTGCATGTTATTAAAAAAAATAATAGTAATTTCAGTGATGATAATAAAATTTTATAAATCTTCAAGTGCATTTTATTATGTAACAATATTATTTGTAAATTTATTAATACATTTTAAAATCTATACAATAAAAAATATGTGATTAAAAATTAAATAATAAAAAAACTACTTTTAAATTATTAAAATCATAAACTTTTTATTTAAATATTTATTTATGTTGACTTGAAAAACTATAATTACGTGTAATTAATTCAGCATTACTATCAGATATTGGAATAATAATTTTATTTTTAGATGAATCTTTACCTCGAGATTTAATATTTGGTTTTAATCCTTTTAAAAAATTCTTGAAATAAAAAAATTTTGATTAAAATATAATAATAAAAAATACATTTTTATTATAAATATTTTTACCTTTTTAATTGATTGTGGACCAGTTATAACATAATAAATTCCATAACCAGGTATCCAAATCATTGATGATAAACTTATTAAATATCCAATGACTTGAGACCAAATTGGATATTCATAAAAATCACCATATTTTAATGGTTTTAATTCAATACATTGAAATATAAATATGCACTTGAAAAATATAATATATAAATTTTTATATTTGAAAAAGAAAAAAATAAAATAAACTAAATATATTACTTACAATCATTATAATTGGAGCAAAAATTAACCAACAAAATGACCAAAATTTACTCAATTCAATTCCCATCATTTTATAAATACAATTGGTAAATTGTTTTGTACCAAATATCCAAGATATTGCAATTGTTTGAAAAAAACATACCCAAAGTATTGATAGACCACTTGCAGAGTATGTATCCATTAATTGAAATATATAAACACCACCCTATTTTATTTAATATTTTATCAATAAATTAATACAATATTGTGTTTTATAATTTTAATATTAAAATATTAAAAAATACAAACTTGAGTTATCATTGGTATTCCAAGTATAAACATTAAAAAACAAATAAAAAGTGTAAATATATTTCGTTTTTGACGTAGTAAATTAGGCCATTTATCAATTATTCCAGTTATAAATGCTTCAACAGTACAAAATTCACTGTCAATACCCAGCATCTAAAATAAATAAATAAAATTTACAATAAGCATAAATAAAAAATTATTTATAAATTATATTTACAATGAGCATAAAAAAAAATATTCCAGCCCAAATTGGTGATCCTGGTATTTTTAATAATACTTGTGGATATGTTGAAAATACAAGACCAGGACCACTTTTAACAACACTTGATACATCTGTATTTTGTTCATATGCAATATGTCCTAATATTGAAAATGTAACACATCCAGCAACTAGACATGTTAATGTATTAACAATACATGTTATTATTGCATCTCTATTAAAAAAAAAAAAAAAAAAATTTTAATTAAAAATTAATTTATTAATTATAATTGTTATTTATTACTTGTATGAATTATGATGAAATTTATTGAATGATCCTAAAGCTGGTAATGCACCAGTTCCAATACTATAAGCAAAAAAAATTTGTGTTGCACCATCAATCCATGGTTCAGATGTTAAAAGTACTTCCCATTTTGGTGTTATATAATATTTAATACCAATTATTGCACCATTTAATGTAACAGCTCTTATTAATAATATTAATAATACAAAATTTGGAAATAATGCTGTAAACCATATGATTTTTCCACTTTGATGAATACCACGTCGAATTATTAAATAAATTATTATCCAACCAATTGTTAAACAAGTCAATAATTCCCATTGTATTTCACCAATATTTTCAATTCCATTTGTAACATTTAATACACGTCGTCTAATTATTTTTTTTTAAATATCAATTAATATTTATTATTTTATAATATAAATTATTATTATATATATATATATACTTACTCCCAATATTCTTCAACTGATGAAGTATAATTTATCATTTGATTTTTATTATTTAATTTATTATTAAATAATGAAATATTTATTGTATAACAATTATTAGTATTCCAATAATTTTCTATTTTAAAGAAATAATAAAATTGATTGTTAATTTAATTATTTAATTATTAATTATTATTTATTATATATAAAAACTTACTACAATGACTCCATGGTAAATCTGGAAGTCTACTAAATGTACTTATTAAATAAAATATTGTCCAAGCAATTATAATACAATAATATACATTTAGAAAAAAAACAATAGTCATTGTTGCATATCCAACACCTTAAAATAATAATAAATTATAATTAAATTAATATTAAAATAAAAATTTATAAATTATATATACCTTGTAAAATTGGACAAAGTTGTCCAATTAAATTGATACCACTTGTACCAAGATATTGTCCAATAGCAACTTCTTGAAAAAATATTGGTATACCACAAAAAATCATAGCAATACTGTATGTTATTATAAATGCACCACCACCATTTTTATAACATAAATATGGAAATCTCCATATATTACCTAAACCAACTGATACACTTATACAACTAAATAAAAAATCAAATTTATTTTCCCAACCAGTACGTATTTCATTATCAATTTCATTATCAGATGATAATATTTGTATATTTGTTAATTCATTACAATCACATGTTATAATTTGTTGTGATGTTGATGAATCCAATAAAATTTCTTCATTTGTTTTAATATTATTTTTTTTTCTATCATTAAATTCAATCATTTTTATTTTTTATTTATTTCAAATAGACCTTTCTTATCAACTTGTGATTTAATAATAATGTTAAACTATTATCAAATTAAAAAATTTAATTTTTTTTTTTTCTATATATCTATCAAGAATCATAATCACGCTTGCGCAAAAATTTCATTATACATTATTTTACATAATAACTATAAAGGTTAAATAATAAAATTATAAAAAACCACTTTTAATAATTAATTAATAAAATAAACAATCAATATTTAAAATAATTTATATAATATAATTATATATTTTAAAATAATAAAATTATTAATAAAATTTAAAAAAAAAAAATTTAATTCATGAATTGCTGGGTATAACAGTATGACAACCACGTCGATTTCTTGTTTGTCTTGTTAAAAATTCTTCTTCAATATTTTTAAATTCAGTTGCACCAGTTACTGTTTTTAATGATTTCATTGATATATTTCTTTGTTGACCTTCAAATGAACTTGGTCTTGGTACCCAATTTGTTCCATATGATACTGATGATATTTCATGTTTTTTTTTTTTATCATTATATATTGATGAATCAACAGATAATTCAGATTGATAGTCATCATCATAAAATGATGCTCCATCACTTTTATCAGTTGCTGGTGTTACATCTCTTGTTGTTTGTCGTGGTGTCATTCTTCTTTCTCTTTTTTTAAATTTAAAAAATAAGTAAATAAGTAAATAAATAATAATTTTAAATATAAAAAAAAAAAAAAAACAAATCAATTATATATAATTAAAATAGTAAAATTAAAATTTTGTTTTTGTCATTTCTAAATGATTTTACAAATATAAAAACCTTGATGAAAATCAAATAACCTTCCCGCATCAGTTTCAATATTTTTTTCTTTACAATTTGTTGTATATAATTTTGATGTTAATTTATTTATAATATTTTTAATAATATCAACATTAAGTGCTGTTAATAGACCACTTCCAGATAATGATATTGATAATATCCAAGATATTAAACTTGCTGATAATACTGGTGGTTGATTTGGTGGTGGATAAAATGATGACCATACTTTTTGCCACCATGGAAATGCAATATCACGAAATTCCATGTTCTATTTTGAATTTAATTATTTTATAAATTATTAATTGATTAATTTATTTATTTATTTTTTTTTTATATATATAATTTAATTATATTTACGTTATTCCAATAATTCCAGACACTGCAATATAAAACTCTTTGAATAATTAACCAATGCCAAAGAACAGCATTTATAATTATCCAGCTAAAAACCATCTATAAAAATAAATGAAAAAAAAAAATATAAATATTAATAATTTAAATTTATAAATATTTAGTTAAATTACCTGAAATGTTTTTTTAATTTTTTGATTTGATATATTTAACCAATCAAGTGTCAAGTGTCTCCATATTACAACTGATATTGCAATGACAATTATTAAAGATGGTAATGTATGAATAAAATCAGGACCAAGTGCTATTTTACCATATTCACGATAAACATTATGACGAAGAAATAATATATCTTTTGGTGATGTTAATAATGTTAATACTTGACTTTCTAATGCACTTAAACAAGACATGTTTAAATTATTTTATTTCTTTCTTATTAAAATTCAAAATTCATTTGACATTTTAATAATAAAACATTTGAAAATATAAATTAATCAATAAAAAATGATTCAACTTCAGATTATATTATTTTAAATTACAAAAAATAATTTCGAAAAAAAATTAAGTAAAGTTTTGATGTTTAATATTTTTTTGATTTCTCTTTATTTTTTTCAAACATTGCTATGATATTGTCAAGTAAATCAATTGTTTATGATCAAATAAATTTACTATAAAAAAAAAAAAAAAAAAAAACTATCAATCATTTTTTCAAATTAAAAAATTAGTAAATATGAAATTCAAGTATATTAATTTGTTTTATGTAATAAATCAGTAATTAATATTTAAAAATAACAAAAAATAATTAATAATTACTGATTTTTTCCTAAGTTTACAAATTTATACTATTAAAACAATATAAAAATTGTAAATTTTTACTATATACACTTATTTATGTACACAAGTAATTAAAAAATTATCACGTTGTTATTTAAAAACTTAAAATTAAATATTTATAAAAATAATAAAAACTTTAAAACTCTAACAAATAATAATAATTAAAAATTTGTTTTTTTTTTTTTTTATGTTTATCTTCAGTCTAGATGAGAAAATAATCAGGTCCAACAAAAGATCCACATTTGGGAAATTCATTTGGTGGTGGTACCATGTCACCAACATCACCAACTTGAAGTATCACATCAAGGCCACGTGTCCATTCAAATGCATGTTCATCACGTAACATCCAGTAGCCTTGGATTAAATAAATTAATAAATTATTATTATATTATTATTATCTAATAATCAATATGTTCTTGATAATATATATACCTATATTTTATTTCAGATAAGTACATCAACTTGGGAATTATGAATATTAAATTGATAAAATATTTACCTGGATTATCAGCCTTAAAACGAATGGCAACAGCACTGTATTTTGGTACAACAACAGTATCTTTTAATATTGGTGAATCTAAATTTCTCACAAATAAATGATTATTATCATCCATATTTTTAATTTCTTCAATACTTTTTTTATCACCAATATATCTTGCACCAACAACATAAAAGTTATAACCATGAAGATGAAAAACAATATCATCACGTCCAGCTATTTTAATAAATTATAAATATATTAAAATAACATTAAAATTAAATAATTTAATATAAAAAATAAATAAATTACCTTGATCTAATAAAATCAATTCAACTGTTGATCCCAATGAAATTTTTTTAATATTAACACATTCACAAGATTGTTCAGGTTTATTATTACGACATTTGTATGTTTTTTTTGGATCAGATTCTGAACAAATAATATCATAAGGTATATCAACACCTTGTGTTAATAATGGTGATGATGGATACGTAAAAGATGCATTATTAATATTCATTTTCATCTCAAATTCACCTATTAAAAAAAATAAATAAATAAACAAATAAATAATAGAATTAATAAATATTAAAAATAAAAAATAATTATCAAACCTAATATTTCTGAAGATTGCATATGTTGATTAATTGGAATATAAATTTTTTCATCAACATTTAGATTTTGTAAATTAAATGGAATTTTTTTAATTGATTTCAATTCACTACCACAAATTTTATTAGCTGTACCACAATTGTCAATTGGATTTGTTGTTAGATCATTAAATATTGTCATTTTTTGTTGATTATTATTTTTTGATAATAATAATTCTTGTTTATTGTCTATATATTTTAATAATGCTGTACCACTTATTGGTGTTAAACTACAACTTTTTTCTTCATAAACATTAATTTTATAAATTGATGGTTCATTGTCAGTTGTTAAAACAATATCTGCTCTTTCACCTGTATAATTTAAAAATAAAAACCACAATGTAATTTTTTTTTTTCTTTAATATATAAAATTTAAAATTTAAAATAATAATATATATTTACCTTTAGCAAGAGTTAATGATTTTATATTTTTTGGATAAATTGAATTACCATCAAGTGCTATTAATAACATATTATGATTTTCAATAATAATTGTTACTGGACATGAACCAGCACCACCAGCATTTGCAATTCTAAAACGATATTTTTTATTATAATTAACAGTAAATTCTGTAAGTGGTACTTGTGGTCCATTATCTTGTCTTCCTTTTCCATTTATCAATAATAATGCTGGTTTTTTAGGTAAATCAGTTAACATTGAATGATGCCATTGAGATATTAATATAATATTATCTGGATCATCAATGTCATACAAGTTTTTATGAGGTTCTTGAAGATCAGATTGTCTGACAATTAACGAACCAAATATACCATTTGAAACATCAGATGCTTAAAAATAAAATAAACATTATATAAATATATATTTTTAAAATAATTATATGAAATTGAAATTATTTTCTTGTGGTTAAATCAGTAGTATTATTATTATCATTTTTACTAGATAATTATTATCTAAATAAAATTTATAAAATAATAAAAATAAAAATTAAACCTGAATGTGAATGCCAAAGATGGGTTCCTGGTACTGATGCACGAAATTTATATTGAAATGTTGTATAACTTGGTATTGGACATTGAGTTACTAACGGTACACCATCCATCCATGGTGTTTCAAGTTGATTTTGTCCACGCCAATGTATTGCTGCTGCTTTACCTGGTAATCTGTTTATCACATCAACCACAAGAATATCATTTTGACAAACCTATTTTAGAGAATAAAAGAAGAAACAAATAAATTATTATTTAAATATTATATGTATATGTATGACAAATAATAATTTATTGTACCTGAATACTTGGACCAGGTAATTGACGATTAACAGTGAGTATACCTCGACGATGACCATCAACGGAAATACAATGATTTTCTAAACATGACGTTTCATTTATTGGACAATCACTGCATGCTCTGTTGACGATTAAAAATGAAAAAGATGTTAATAAATTACATTTTTTAATGATTCATGGCCGATTACGAATCTTAAGCACTGAATAACGATCAACGACAGGGATTTTTATTATTATGACTCGAGATTATTTCGAAAAAAATTTCAATAAATTTCTTTCGTTTCAAATAAAGTCGCATACCTCTTCGGTTTTTAGATACGCCTGACACAACTTCAAAAATTTAGCAGAAAAAGGATATATTTAAAAACCTCTTCGGTTATTATATTCGCCTAATAAAAATGGAAAATTTGTTCAGAAAAAAAAAATATTCGAATACCTATTTGGTCATGATATTTGCTTATGAGAAATTCCTCATATACCTCTTACAAAGTCATGTTCCCCTAGTATTTTTCCCAATTTTTTCAATAAATTTTAAACTATGTTAATAACGAATTCTGAGAAAATATTGATGATAGAAAAAATGTATGAAATGCCTCATATACCTCTTTCAAAGTCATGTTCGCCTAGTATTTTCAACAATTTTTTCGAACATTTTTAAACTATGTTAATAACGAATTCTGGGAAAATATTGAAGATAGAAAAAATGTATGAAATGCCTCATATACCTCTTTTAAAGTCATGTTCGCCTAGTATTTTCAACGTTTTTTTCAATAAATTTTAAACTATGTTCATAACGAATTCTGAGAAAATATTAATGATAGAAAAAATGTATGAAATGCCTCATATACCTCTTTTAAAGTCATGTTCGCCTAGTATTTTTCCCAATTTTTTCAATAAATTTTAAACTATGTTAATAACGAATTCTCGGAAAATATTGATGATAGAAAAAATGTATGAAATGCCTCATATACCTCTTTCAAAGTCATGTTCGCCTAGTATTTTTCCCAATTTTTTCAATAAATTTTAAACTATGTTAATAACGAATTCTCGAAAATTATTAAAGATAGAAAATATGTATGGAATGCCTCATATACCTCTTTCAAAGTCATGTTCGCCTAGTATTTTCAACAATTTTTTCGAACATTTTTAAACAATGTTAGAAACGAATTCTCAAAAAATATCGATGATAGAAAAAATGTATGAAATGCCTCATATACCTCTTTTAAAGTCATGTTCGCCTAGTATTTTCAACGTTTTTTTCAATAAATTTTAAACTATGTTCATAACGAATTCTGAGAAAATATTAATGATAGAAAAAATGTATGAAATGCCTCATATACCTCTTTCAAAGTCATGTTCGCCTAGTATTTTCAACAATTTTTTCGAACATTTTTAAACTATGTTAATAACGAATTCTCGGAAAATATTGATGATAGAAAAAATGTATGAAATGCCTCATATACCTCTTTCAAAGTCATGTTCGCCTAGTATTTTCAACAATTTTTTCGAACATTTTTAAACTATGTTAATAACGAATTCTGGGAAAATATTGAAGATAGAAAAAATGTATGAAATGCCTCATATACCTCTTTCAAAGTCATGTTCGCCTAGTATTTTCAACATTTTTTTCAATAAATTTTAAACTATGTTAATAACGAATTCTCGAAAATTATTAAAGATAGAAAATATGTATGGAATGCCTCATATACCTCTTTTAAAGTCATGTTCGCCTAGTATTTTTCCCAATTTTTTCAATAAATTTTAAACTATGTTAATAACGAATTCTCGGAAAATATTGATGATAGAAAAAATGTATGAAATGCCTCATATACCTCTTTCAAAGTCATGTTCGCCTAGTATTTTTCCCAATTTTTTCAATAAATTTTAAACTATGTTAATAACGAATTCTCGAAAATTATTAAAGATAGAAAATATGTATGGAATGCCTCATATACCTCTTTCAAAGTCATGTTCGCCTAGTATTTTCAACAATTTTTTCGAACATTTTTAAACTATGTTAATAACGAATTCTGGGAAAATATTGAAGATAGAAAAAATGTATGAAATGCCTCATATACCTCTTTTAAAGTCATGTTCGCCTAGTATTTTCAACATTTTTTTCAATAAATTTTAAACTATGTTCATAACGAATTCTGGGAAAATATTGATGATAGAAAAAATGTATGAAATGCCTCATATACCTTTTTCAAAGTCATGTTCGCCTAGTATTTTCAACAATTTTTTCAATAAATTTTAAACTATGTTAATAACGAATTCTCGGAAAATATTGATGATAGAAAAAATGTATGAAATGCCTCATATACCTCTTTCAAAGTCATGTTCGCCTAGTATTTTCAACAATTTTTTCGAACATTTTTAAACTATGTTAATAACGAATTCTGGGAAAATATTGAAGATAGAAAAAATGTATGAAATGCCTCATATACCTCTTTCAAAGTCATGTTCGCCTAGTATTTTTCCCAATTTTTTCAATAAATTTTAAACTATGTTAATAACGAATTCTCGAAAATTATTAAAGATAGAAAATATGTATGGAATGCCTCATATACCTCTTTTAAAGTCATGTTCGCCTAGTATTTTTCCCAATTTTTTCAATAAATTTTAAACTATGTTAATAACGAATTCTCGGAAAATATTGATGATAGAAAAAATGTATGAAATGCCTCATATACCTCTTTCAAAGTCATGTTCGCCTAGTATTTTCAACAATTTTTTCGAACATTTTTAAACTATGTTAATAACGAATTCTCGAAAATATTAAAGATAGAAAATATGTATGAAATGCCTCACATACCTCTTTCAAAGTCATGTTCGCCTAGTATTTTCAACAATTTTTTCGAACATTTTTAAACTATGTTAATAACGAATTCTCGAAAATTATTAAAGATAGAAAATATGTATGGAATGCCTCATATACCTCTTTCAAAGTCATGTTCGCCTAGTATTTTCAACAATTTTTTCGAACATTTTTAAACTATGTTAATAACGAATTCTGGGAAAATATTGAAGATAGAAAAAATGTATGAAATGCCTCATATACCTCTTTTAAAGTCATGTTCGCCTAGTATTTTCAACAATTTTTTCAATAAATTTTAAACTATGTTAATAACGAATTCTCGGAAAATATTGATGATAGAAAAAATGTATGAAATGCCTCATATACCTCTTTCAAAGTCATGTTCGCCTAGTATTTTCAACAATTTTTTCGAACATTTTTAAACTATGTTAATAACGAATTCTGGGAAAATATTGAAGATAGAAAAAATGTATGAAATGCCTCATATACCTCTTTTAAAGTCATGTTCGCCTAGTATTTTCAACATTTTTTTCAATAAATTTTAAACTATGTTCATAACGAATTCTGGGAAAATATTGATGATAGAAAAAATGTATGAAATGCCTCATATACCTCTTTCAAAGTCATGTTCGCCTAGTATTTTCAACAATTTTTTCGAACATTTTTAAACTATGTTAATAACGAATTCTCGGAAAATATTGATGATAGAAAAAATGTATGAAATGCCTCATATACCTCTTTCAAAGTCATGTTCGCCTAGTATTTTCAACATTTTTTTCAATAAATTTTAAACTATGTTCATAACGAATTCTGGGAAAATATCGATGATAGAAAAAATGTATGAAATGCCTCACATACCTCTTTCAAAGTCATGTTCGCCTAGTATTTTCAACAATTTTTTCGAACATTTTTAAACTATGTTAATAACGAATTCTCGGAAAATATTGATGATAGAAAAAATGTATGAAATGCCTCACATACCTCTTTCAAAGTCATGTTCGCCTAGTATTTTCAACAATTTTTTCGAACATTTTTAAACTATGTTAATAACGAATTCTCGAAAATTATTAAAGATAGAAAATATGTATGGAATGCCTCATATACCTCTTTCAAAGTCATGTTCGCCTAGTATTTTCAACAATTTTTTCGAACATTTTTAAACTATGTTAATAACGAATTCTCAAAAAATATCGATGATAGAAAAAATGTATGAAATGCCTCATATACCTCTTTCAAAGTCATGTTCGCCTAGTATTTTCAACAATTTTTTCGAACATTTTTAAACTATGTTAATAACGAATTCTGGGAAAATATTGAAGATAGAAAAAATGTATGAAATGCCTCATATACCTCTTACAAAGTCATGTTCGCCTAGTATTTTTCCCAATTTTTTCAATAAATTTTAAACTATGTTAATAACGAATTCTCGGAAAATATTGATGATAGAAAAAATGAATGAAATGCCTCATATACCTCTTTCAAAGTCATGTTCGCCTAGTATTTTTCCCAATTTTTTCAATAAATTTTAAACTATGTTAATAACGAATTCTCGAAAAATATTGAAGATAGAAAAAATGTATGAAATGCCTCATATACCTCTTTTAAAGTCATGTTCGCCTAGTATTTTCAACATTTTTTTCAATAAATTTTAAACTATGTTAATAACGAATTCTCGGAAAATATTGATGATAGAAAAAATGTATGAAATGCCTCATATACCTCTTTCAAAGTCATGTTCGCCTAGTATTTTCAACATTTTTTTCAATAAATTTTAAACTATGTTAATAACGAATTCTCGAAAATTATTAAAGATAGAAAATATGTATGGAATGCCTCATATACCTCTTTTAAAGTCATGTTCGCCTAGTATTTTTCCCAATTTTTTCAATAAATTTTAAACTATGTTCATAACGAATTCTGGGAAAATATTGATGATAGAAAAAATGTATGAAATGCCTCATATACCTTTTTCAAAGTCATGTTCGCCTAGTATTTTCAACAATTTTTTCAATAAATTTTAAACTATGTTAATAACGAATTCTCGGAAAATATTGATGATAGAAAAAATGTATGAAATGCCTCATATACCTCTTTCAAAGTCATGTTCGCCTAGTATTTTCAACAATTTTTTCGAACATTTTTAAACTATGTTAATAACGAATTCTCGGAAAATATTGATGATAGAAAAAATGTATGAAATGCCTCATATACCTCTTTTAAAGTCATGTTCGCCTAGTATTTTCAACATTTTTTTCAATAAATTTTAAACTATGTTCATAACGAATTCTGGGAAAATATTGATGATAGAAAAAATGTATGAAATGCCTCATATACCTTTTTCAAAGTCATGTTCGCCTAGTATTTTCAACAATTTTTTCAATAAATTTTAAACTATGTTAATAACGAATTCTCGGAAAATATTGATGATAGAAAAAATGTATGAAATGCCTCATATACCTCTTTCAAAGTCATGTTCGCCTAGTATTTTCAACAATTTTTTCAATAAATTTTAAACTATGTTAATAACGAATTCTCGGAAAATATTGATGATAGAAAAAATGTATGAAATGCCTCATATACCTCTTTCAAAGTCATGTTCGCCTAGTATTTTCAACAATTTTTTCGAACATTTTTAAACTATGTTAATAACGAATTCTCGGAAAATATTGATGATAGAAAAAATGTATGAAATGCCTCATATACCTCTTTTAAAGTCATGTTCGCCTAGTATTTTCAACATTTTTTTCAATAAATTTTAAACTATGTTCATAACGAATTCTGGGAAAATATTGATGATAGAAAAAATGTATGAAATGCCTCATATACCTTTTTCAAAGTCATGTTCGCCTAGTATTTTCAACAATTTTTTCAATAAATTTTAAACTATGTTAATAACGAATTCTCGAAAATTATTAAAGATAGAAAATATGTATGGAATGCCTCATATACCTCTTTCAAAGTCATGTTCGCCTAGTATTTTCAACAATTTTTTCGAACATTTTTAAACTATGTTAATAACGAATTCTCAAAAAATATCGATGATAGAAAAAATGTATGAAATGCCTCATATACCTCTTTCAAAGTCATGTTCGCCTAGTATTTTCAACAATTTTTTCGAACATTTTTAAACTATGTTAATAACGAATTCTGGGAAAATATTGAAGATAGAAAAAATGTATGAAATGCCTCATATACCTCTTACAAAGTCATGTTCGCCTAGTATTTTTCCCAATTTTTTCAATAAATTTTAAACTATGTTAATAACGAATTCTCGGAAAATATTGATGATAGAAAAAATGAATGAAATGCCTCATATACCTCTTTCAAAGTCATGTTCGCCTAGTATTTTTCCCAATTTTTTCAATAAATTTTAAACTATGTTAATAACGAATTCTCGGAAAATATTGAAGATAGAAAAAATGTATGAAATGCCTCATATACCTCTTTTAAAGTCATGTTCGCCTAGTATTTTCAACATTTTTTTCAATAAATTTTAAACTATGTTCATAACGAATTCTGGGAAAATATTGAAGATAGAAAAAATGTATGAAATGCCTCATATACCTCTTTCAAAGTCATGTTCGCCTAGTATTTTCAACATTTTTTTCAATAAATTTTAAACTATGTTAATAACGAATTCTCGAAAATTATTAAAGATAGAAAATATGTATGGAATGCCTCATATACCTCTTTTAAAGTCATGTTCGCCTAGTATTTTTCCCAATTTTTTCAATAAATTTTAAACTATGTTAATAACGAATTCTCGGAAAATATTGATGATAGAAAAAATGTATGAAATGCCTCATATACCTCTTTCAAAGTCATGTTCGCCTAGTATTTTCAACAATTTTTTCAATAAATTTTAAACTATGTTAATAACGAATTCTCGGAAAATATTGATGATAGAAAAAATGTATGAAATGCCTCATATACCTCTTTCAAAGTCATGTTCGCCTAGTATTTTCAACAATTTTTTCGAACATTTTTAAACTATGTTAATAACGAATTCTCGGAAAATATTGATGATAGAAAAAATGTATGAAATGCCTCATATACCTCTTTTAAAGTCATGTTCGCCTAGTATTTTCAACATTTTTTTCAATAAATTTTAAACTATGTTCATAACGAATTCTGGGAAAATATTGATGATAGAAAAAATGTATGAAATGCCTCATATACCTTTTTCAAAGTCATGTTCGCCTAGTATTTTCAACAATTTTTTCAATAAATTTTAAACTATGTTAATAACGAATTCTCGGAAAATATTGATGATAGAAAAAATGTATGAAATGCCTCATATACCTCTTTCAAAGTCATGTTCGCCTAGTATTTTCAACAATTTTTTCGAACATTTTTAAACTATGTTAATAACGAATTCTGGGAAAATATTGAAGATAGAAAAAATGTATGAAATGCCTCATATACCTCTTTCAAAGTCATGTTCGCCTAGTATTTTCAACATTTTTTTCAATAAATTTTAAACTATGTTAATAACGAATTCTCGAAAATTATTAAAGATAGAAAATATGTATGGAATGCCTCATATACCTCTTTTAAAGTCATGTTCGCCTAGTATTTTTCCCAATTTTTTCAATAAATTTTAAACTATGTTAATAACGAATTCTCGGAAAATATTGATGATAGAAAAAATGTATGAAATGCCTCATATACCTCTTTCAAAGTCATGTTCGCCTAGTATTTTACCCAATTTTTTCAATAAATTTTAAACTATGTTAATAACGAATTCTCGGAAAATATTGATGATAGAAAAAATGTATGAAATGCCTCATATACCTCTTTCAAAGTCATGTTCGCCTAGTATTTTCAACAATTTTTTCAATAAATTTTAAACTATGTTAATAACGAATTCTCGAAAATTATTAAAGATAGAAAATATGTATGGAATGCCTCATATACCTCTTTCAAAGTCATGTTCGCCTAGTATTTTCAACAATTTTTTCGAACATTTTTAAACTATGTTAATAACGAATTCTGGGAAAATATTGAAGATAGAAAAAATGTATGAAATGCCTCATATACCTCTTTTAAAGTCATGTTCGCCTAGTATTTTCAACATTTTTTTCAATAAATTTTAAACTATGTTCATAACGAATTCTGGGAAAATATTGATGATAGAAAAAATGTATGAAATGCCTCATATACCTCTTTCAAAGTCATGTTCGCCTAGTATTTTCAACAATTTTTTCGAACATTTTTAAACTATGTTAATAACGAATTCTCGAAAATTATTAAAGATAGAAAATATGTATGAAATGCCTCACATACCTCTTTCAAAGTCATGTTCGCCTAGTATTTTCAACAATTTTTTCGAACATTTTTAAACTATGTTAATAACGAATTCTCGAAAATTATTAAAGATAGAAAATATGTATGGAATGCCTCATATACCTCTTTCAAAGTCATGTTCGCCTAGTATTTTCAACAATTTTTTCGAACATTTTTAAACTATGTTAATAACGAATTCTCAAAAAATATCGATGATAGAAAAAATGTATGAAATGCCTCATATACCTCTTTCAAAGTCATGTTCGCCTAGTATTTTCAACGTTTTTTTCAATAAATTTTAAACTATGTTCATAACGAATTCTGGGAAAATATCGATGATAGAAAAAATGTATGAAATGCCTCACATACCTCTTTCAAAGTCATGTTCGCCTAGTATTTTCAACAATTTTTTCGAACATTTTTAAACTATGTTAATAACGAATTCTCAAAAAATATCGATGATAGAAAAAATGTATGAAATGCCTCATATACCTCTTTCAAAGTCATGTTCGCCTAGTATTTTCAACAATTTTTTCGAACATTTTTAAACTATGTTAATAACGAATTCTCGAAAATTATTAAAGATAGAAAATATGTATGGAATGCCTCATATACCTCTTTTAAAGTCATGTTCGCCTAGTATTTTTCCCTATTTTTTCAAACCCGTAGATTTCAAACCCGTATATTTCAAACCCGTAGATTTCAAACCCGTAGATTTCAAGCTTGTATATTTAAATGGCTAAAAATTGTTTTCAATTAAACTAATATAATGCTGTAAATGATAAAAAATTTGGAAATTGATATTTTAATTCAATATGTACACATACTTAATTTGGATTTAATAATTATTTATTATTCTTTCTTCTAAATTGACAATATTCATATCAATTAAATCAAACACCCGTAGATTTCAAACCCGTAGATTTCAAACCCGTAGATTTCAAACCCGTAGATTTCAAACCCGTATATTTCAAACCCGTATATTTCAAACCCGTATATTTCAAACCCGTATATTTCAAACCCGTATATTTCAAACCCGTAGATTTCAAGCTTGTATATTTAAATGGCTAAAAATTGTTTTCAATTAAACTAATATAATGCTGTAAATGATAAAAAATTTGGAAATTGATATTTTAATTCAATATGTACACATACTTAATTTGGATTTAATAATTATTTATTATTCTTTCTTCTAAATTGACAATATTCATATCAATTAAATCAAACACCCGTAGATTTCAAACCCGTATATTTCAAACCCGTAGATTTCAAACCCGTATATTTCAAACCCGTATATTTCAAACCCGTATATTTCAAACCCGTATATTTCAAACCCGTATATTTCAAACCCGTATATTTCAAACCCGTATATTTCAAACC
Source organism: Lysiphlebus fabarum (assembly GCA_011426435.1). Taxonomy (NCBI): domain Eukaryota; kingdom Metazoa; phylum Arthropoda; class Insecta; order Hymenoptera; family Braconidae; genus Lysiphlebus; species Lysiphlebus fabarum. The sequence goes on along the minus strand of WSYQ01000297.1, from coordinate 5,292 downwards.
CGTATATTTCAAACCCGTATATTTCAAACCCGTATATTTCAAACCCGTATATTTCAAACCCGTATATTTCAAACCCGTAGATTTCAAACCCGTAGATTTCAAGCTTGTATATTTAAATGGCTAAAAATTGTTTTCAATTAAACTAATATAATGCTGTAAATGATAAAAAATTTGGAAATTGATATTTTAATTCAATATGTACACATACTTAATTTGGATTTAATAATTATTTATTATTCTTTCTTCTAAATTGACAATATTCATATCAATTAAATCAAACACCCGTAGATTTCAAACCCGTAGATTTCAAACCCGTATATTTCAAACCCGTAGATTTCAAACCCGTATATTTCAAACCCGTATATTTCAAACCCGTATATTTCAAACCCGTATATTTCAAACCCGTATATTTCAAACCCGTATATTTCAAACCCGTATATTTCAAACCCGTATATTTCAAACCCGTAGATTTCAAACCCGTAGATTTCAAGCTTGTATATTTAAATGGCTAAAAATTGTTTTCAATTAAACTAATATAATGCTGTAAATGATAAAAAATTTGGAAATTGATATTTTAATTCAATATGTACACATACTTAATTTGGATTTAATAATTATTTATTATTCTTTCTTCTAAATTGACAATATTCATATCAATTAAATCAAACACCCGTAGATTTCAAACCCGTAGATTTCAAACCCGTATATTTCAAACCCGTAGATTTCAAACCCGTATATTTCAACCCGTATATTTCAAACCCGTATATTTCAAACCCGTATATTTCAAACCCGTATATTTCAAACCCGTAGATTTCAAACTCGTACAAAATAAATGCCAAAATATTTCGATTTATTTATTACCATTAAAACGCAGTCATGTGTACTTTTAATAATAGGAATCATTCTCAATATTAAAAAATTTATTATGTAACGGTTTTTTGCTTCTGCAATAACAGCTAATCTCAAGTGCACTATTTAATTATATTTATGTTTAACCGTTACGTTAACAATGCTGCAATATAACAATGCATATTAGCTTGTTTATTTTGTATTTTTCTATTGTTATTTATGTTTATTATATTGTAATAATAATTTAAATACACAATTTTATATAATGTCTAGACAAACTACATTTATATTTTTATATAAAAAAATAACAAATGATTATTTTAGAAATTTGAATAAATATATATTTTTATAATTTAAATTCTTACTTGCTTAATGAGTGGAACGGTTCGAGAATTAATTTTACACGACAAATCATTGGCCAATCGAGATGATGACATGGTCGATCACAGGATAAAAATGTTTGTTCTGAAATCAAAAAATAAATATAAAAAATATTTGTTTAATTTTATTTATAAAATGATTAGATCATAAAATGATTCATATTAAAAATTTAAACTGTTGACTCACTAGGTGTATAATTATTGACATGTAAAAATGTCGCTGCTGTTAAAGTCATAGATATTATAATAATTATACGTTTAAATTTTGTAACCGGATTTATTATATCATCATTATTACGATTGTTTAATAATTTTTCTGATATATAAAACATTTTTTTATATAATTTATATCACTTAATTAAACACATGAGTATACTGATTGATCTATCGAAATATTTGTTTGTTTTATTTTTTAAAAGCTTGTAATTTTTCAAACTTCATGATGCAGATGGTTTTTAAAACCCGGCCAAGGACAATTACATAAATAAAAAAAGTAAAAAAACGTAATATGAATACTTTATTATAAATTAATATTAAATCCCCAAAAAAAAAAACTAATAAAAAAATATATTTTTATGTTTTTAAATATTTAAATATTATATCTATTACGATAACAAAATAGTAAATAAAAAATATCAATTTATTATGAAATTCAAATTCATCAATAAAATTATCATATAATTATTTAAAATTTAAATAAATAAACAAATATATTATTTTAATATTTCTAATATCACAAATTCAATTTCAAATGTCTATTAAACTTAAAAAAAATAAAATAAAATGAATAAATAACTACTTGAAGTGTCGTTTGTACCAGTCGATCAACTGAAGTAAATTTCTCTGTGAAACAAGTCCCAACTGTTAAATGAAAGGAAAAGTAAAAATAACAAATGTAAATATTTTTTTTTATTCATTTTTTTTATTCCTTAGACATATAACACCAATTCGTTCCAAGGCCCCAAAAATATATATCATCAAAGAAATGAACAAAAAAAAAAAATTAAATATAAAAAATTTTTATACAATCCTTTCAAAATGGCCTGAATAAAACAATTTCTTCATCATCAATGATTAATGATAACTAATTTTAAATAAAATAAAAAAATAATAGTAATATATTATAAAGAAGACAAACAAAAAGTACTTGAACATTAAAGTTAACAAAATATTCTAAAAAAATAGTGAAAGTTGTCATCAAAAAATTACACATATATTCATTTATTAAATATTTATATTTTTTAGATTTTTTTTTTTTTTTTTAAATTTAAAAATAATATTATTAAAATACATATATGAAAAATAAAATAAAAAATTATTATTTTTATATTTTAAATTTTTGTCTGAAGGATTAAGTTGGCATCTTGCTCAACCACTTGGATACTTTCATCTCCCGACCTTTCTCCTTTTTATCCAATATATATAACTTATGTGTCTACAAAATAATTTCGCTTTCGCTCAACAATATTACCTCCATTTGATGACTTTTTTTTAAAAAAAAATTTCCACTAAAATATAATTGTCATCAACTTGGAAAGTATATAGTTAAATATATAGATTTTTTTAATATTTAAAACTCAATGATCATGTTGATCTATTTATGATTTTAATATACAAAAACAGTTTATCAATTTGATGTGATTTTATGGTTTTTTAATATTTATTTTAACCCAATATTAATAAACTCATTAACTGATATATTTATTAGTGTTAAATAAATTATTATAAATATTTTTATGTATATTCAATTGAACAAAAAAAAAAATAAACATCTTGAAAGTTCACTAGTTTCAATCATGCTATGTATGAAGAGAATAAAACCGGTTTATACAATTTTTTTTCTTTTGCAGATGGAATATTTTTGCCAATTATTTTCAACTTGAACGGTACATGATACAGGATATAATGTTTTGAATAAAATTCAACAATAATAATGATAAATTTTCTCTTTAATAAATATTGTTTTAAGAATAAATAAAATGTTTATGAATTTATATATTTATCAAGCTAACTTATTATAATAATTTTAATTTATTTTTAAAATTATAAAATTTAATAAAAAAAGAAATTTTTGACAATAAATTATTAAATGTTATATTTTTATTATTATAATATTTTTTATGAATATGCAATATATTTTTCAATGAGGTTATGCAAATTTTTATTTTATTTTTCTGTTGATTGTAATAATAACTTTCACAATTCTCAACAAAATAATATATCAAGTAAATAAAAATTTTCTTTTAATAATTTTCACTGTTAAAAAAATTAATAATATAAAATTTCACATTGTTAAATATAAAATTAAAAATACCATAAAATTTAATGATTAAAAATAAAACATAATATTCAATCAATTTATAAATAATAGAGAAATTTAAATAAATGTTACGAGAAATTTTTAAATATTTAAAACAAATTAAAAAATATTTATTATACTAGTTAGCAATATTTATGTTAATTTAATGAAATATAATAACAAAAAACTTACCAGGAATAGGTGTAAAATAAATAATTGTTGCAACAACAGATCCAAGACCCACAAAAATTGCAAATCTAAATAACATGATGACCTAAAATCAAAAACAATATTTTTTCTTTTTTTTTCTATCATTATTTTAATAGCTAATAAAATAAATAAATAAATTAACTAATTAATTAATTTTTAATTAAATTACACTCAATTAATTATTATAATTTTTTTATATAAAAAACAAAACCAACTAACACGTAAATAGTTGATGAAGAAGTTGTCGGTGTCGTAGTCGCAGCAACACTAGCTGCAGACAAGTTCATTACCAGGTAGAGAGTTGATCCTTTCATTAAATAAATAAATAAATAAATAAAACAACATACACATTGAATAAAAAAAAAATTAAAAAAATAATAATATAAAAAACAAGTTATTATATCTATAAAAAAATTAAACAGAAAGGATCTTTTCATCTACGACAGTTTTATTCTAGAATTAAAAAATACATTCACCCAAATCAATTTAAGCACAAAGAGGACATTATATTTTTTTAAATTAACATCATTTATTTAATAAATTATTTTTTTTTATTTTTAAATTTCAATAAATGATTTATATATTCTAAAATAATTCGAGAGTTTGCATTTTATATTATGAAAATTATACGGAAGTAAAATAATAAAAAAAATAACATTAAATTTTTTCATGCGTTAAAATAAATGCAATAACATACACGATACATTGAAGAAGAGAAAACAAAAAATTAAAAAAATTGTTTATATTGAATATATTTAATTTAAAAAAAAAAAAACATGAAATGATTGTTGGTAAAGAAAAAAATTTTAAATTATAAAAAAATCATGTAATTTTGGTTATTTAAAAACAATTTTATTGATTTTATTTGTCTACGTTATTATTTTTATATTATTTTATTTATAAATGATTTTATCTCGTTCTATTTATTTTTTTTGAAAAAAAAGAGGATTTAAAAATTTAAAAATTCATAAAAAAAAACGATCGCAGCGACACATATGTCGATAATGAAGAAAACTTTTAATTGCAAATCAGGTAAGGTTAGTTATTAAAAAATAAAAATAAAAAATTTTTGTTATTGTTATTTGTTGTGATAAAAATACATCAAAATATATCTAGATAATAAACAAACACTTGTTAAAAATTAAAAATGCCACCAATTAAAAAAATTGTAAGTAATAAATTTGTTAAAAAAAAAAAAAGTTAATTATTAATTGTTTGTGTTTATTATTAAATAGAAAAGCAATGGTTCATGGGCAGTATCAAATTTTGATTTTGGACCATCAAAAAATTCAACAGAAATTATTAATAAAACACAAACAAAAATTAAAAAAAAAATTGATAATAATGATGATGATGATCTTGATGTAATATTTTGTAAAATTCCAAAAATAATTGATAAAAAAATGAATAATTTTTCGACAATATTGAATGCATGTGAGCCAAAAGAATCATCACATTTATCAGTTAGTAAACAAAAACAAAATGAATTGGCTGATTGGTTGTGTTTTAAAACAACTAGAGGTAAACCAAGAATTTTAGTATTATCTGGACCAT